>CM073126.1:57837195-57882195 GCA_037039145.1 Fundulus diaphanus
TAAGTAAGTGGGCGGTTAAATAATGTAATGGTTATAATTCACTTCTCACACCTCAGAAAGGCAGAAATTGGAAGCCAAATATGCTGCAAATGAACATTCTATGAGCCCGGTCAGTAGAAACAGCAGATCACTGTTTAAACCCAGTGAACGTCAAATTTAACATGATTCAGACAATTTGTGCGCTGAACAGAAGGGAGCTGTCTAAAAACTAGGGTGTTTAGAAACACTGCTAAAATCTTGTGGGGAGACCTTATTTGGTCCTTCTGACACCTTAATAAGTAATTTTGGCTGCTCTAATGCAAGTGGGCGGTTAAATAATGTAATGGTTATAATTCACTTCTCACACCTCAGAAAGGAGGAAATTGGAAGCCAAATAAGCTGCAAATGAACATTCTATGAGCCCGGTCAGTAGAAACAGCACAACAATGTTTAAACCCAGTGAACTTCAAATTTAACACGATTCAGACAATTTGTGCGCTAAAACAGAAGGGAGCTGTCTAAAAACTAGGGTGTTTGGAAACACTGCTGAAACCTTGTGGGGAGACCTTATTTGGTACTTCTGACACCTAAATAAGTAATTTTTGCTGCTCTAATGCAATTGGGTTGTCAAAAAATGTAATGGTTATAATTCACGTCTCACACCTCAGAAAGGCAGAAATTGGAAGCCAAATATGCTGCAAATGAACATTCTATGAGCCCGGTCAGTAGAAACAGCAGATCACTGTTTAAACCCAGTGAAATTTAAATTTAACATGATTCAGACAATTTGTGCGCAGAAACAGAAGGGAGCTGTCTAAAAACTAGGGTGTTTGGAAACACTGCTGAAACCTTGTGGGGAGACCTTATTTGGTACTTCTGACACCTAAATAAGTAATTTTTGCTGCTCTAATGCAAGTGGGTTGTCAAAAAATGTAATGGTTATAATTCACTTCTCACACCTCAGAAAGGCAGAAATTGGAAGCCAAATAAGCTGCAAATGAACATTCTATGAGCCCGGTCAGTAGAAACAACAGATCACAGGTTAAACCCAGTGAACGTCAAATTTAACATGATTCAGACAATTTGTGCGCTGAAACAGGAGGGAGCTGTCTAAAAACTAGGGTGTTTGGAAACACTGCTAGAATCTTGTGGGGAGACCTTATTTGGTCCTTCCGACACCTAAATAAGTCATTTTGGCTGCTCTAATGCAAGTGGGCGGTTAAATAATGTAATGGTTATAATTCACTTCTCACACCTCAGAAAGGCAGAAATTGGAAGCCAAATATGCTGCAAACGAACATTCTATGAGCCCGGTCATTAGAAACAGCACAACAATGTTTAAACCCAGTGAACTTCAAATTTAACATAATTCAGACAATTTGTGCGCTAAAACAGAGGGGAGCTGTCTAAAAACTAGGGTGTTTGGAAACACTGCTAGAATCTTGTGGGGAGACCTTATTTGGTACTTCTGACACCTAAATAAGTAATTTTTGCTGCTCTAAAGCAATTGGGTTGTCAAAAAATGTAATGGTTATAATTCACTTCTCACACCTCAGAAAGGCAGAAATTGGAAGCCAAATATGCTGCAAATGAACATTCTATGAGCCCGGTCAGTAGAAACAGCAGATCACTGTTTAAACCCAGTGATCGTCAAATTTAACATGATTTAGACAATTTGTGCGCTAAAACAGAAGGGAGCTGTCTAAAAACTAGGGTGTTTGGAAACACTGCTGAAACCTTGTGGGGAGACCTTATTTGGTCCTTCTGACACCTAAATAAGTCATTTTGGCTGCTCTAATGCAAGTGAGGGGTTAAATAATGTAATGGTTATAATTCACTTCTCACACCTCAGAAAGGCAGAAATTGGAAGCCAAATATGGTGCAAATGAACATTCTATGAGCCCGGTCAGTAGAAACAGCAGATCACTGTTTAAACCCAGTGAACGTCAAATTTAACATGATTCAGACAATTTGTGCGCTGAAACAGAAGGGAGCTGTCTAAAAACTAGGATGATTGGAAACACTGCTAAAATCTTTTGGGGAGACCTTTTTGGTCCTTCTGACACCTAAATAAGTCATTTTGGCTGCTCTAATGCAAGTGAGGGGTTAAATAATGTAATGGTTATAATTCACTTCTCACACCTCAGAAAGGCAGAAATTGGAAGCCAAATATGCTGCAAATGAACATTATATGAGCCCGGTCATTAGAAACAGCAGATCACTGTTTAAACCCAGTGAAATTTAAATTTAACATGATTCAGACAATTTGTGCGCAGAAACAGAAGGGAGCTGTCTAAAAACTAGGGTGTTTGGAAACACTGCTGAAACCTTGTGGGGAGACCTTATTTGGTACTTCTGACACCTAAATAAGCAATTTTTGCTGCTCTAATGCAAGTGGGTTGTCAAAAAATGTAATGGTTATAATTCACTTCTCACACCTCAGAAAGGCAGAAATTGGAAGCCAAATATGCTGCAAATGAACATTCAATGAGCCCGGTCATTCGTAAAAGCAGATCACTGTTTAAACCCAGTGGAATTTAAATTTAACATGATTCAGACAATTTGTGCGCAGAAACAGAAGGGAGCTATCTAAAAACTAGGGTGTTTGGAAACACTGCTAGAATCTTGTGGGGAGACCTTATTTGGTCCTTCTGACACCTAAATAAGTCATTTTGGCTGCTCTAATGCAAGTGGGCGGTTAAATAATGTAATGGTTATAATTCACTTCTCACACCTCAGAAAGGCAGAAATTGGAAGCCAAATATGTTGCAAATGAACATTCTATGAGTCCGGTCATTAGAAACAGCAGATCACTGTTTAAACCCAGTGAAATTCAAATTTAACATGATTCAGACAATTTGTGCACTGAAACAGAAGGGAGCGGTCTAAAAACTAGGGTGTTTGGAAACACTGCTGAAACCTTGTGGGGAGACCTTATTTGGTACTTCTGACACCTAAATAAGTAATTTTTGCTGCTCTAATGCAAGTGGGTTGTCAAAAAATGTAATGGTTATAATTCACTTCTCACACCTCAGAAAGGCAGAAATTGGAAGCCAAATATGCTGCAAATGAACATTCTATGAGCCCGGTCAGTACAAACAGCAGATCACTGTTTAAACCCAGTGAACGTCAAATTTAACATGATTCAGACAATTTGTGCGCTGAAACAGAAGGGAGCTGTCTAAAAACTAGGGTGTTTGGAAACACTGCTAGAATCTTGTGGGGAGACCTTATTTGGTCCTTCTGACACCTAAATAAGTCATTTTGGCTGCTCTAATGCAAGTGAGGGGTTAAATAATGTAATGGTTATAATTCACTTCTCACACCTCAGAAAGGCAGAAATTGGAAGCCAAATACGCTGCAAATGAACATTCTATGAGCCCGGTCATTAGAAACAGCAGATCACTGTTTAAACCCAGTGAAATTTAAATTTAACATGATTCAGACAATTTGTGCGCAGAAACAGAAGGGAGCTGTCTAAAAACTAGGGTGTTTGGAAACACTGCTAAAATCTTGTGGGGAGACCTTATTTGGTCCTTCTGACACCTAAATAAGTCATTTTGGCTGCTCTAATGCAAGTGGGCGGTTAAATAATGTAATGGTTATAATTCACTTCTCACACCTCAGAAAGGCAGAAATTGGAAGCCAAATATGCTGCAAATGAACATTCTATGAGCCCGGTCATTAGAAACAGCAGATCACTGTTTAAACCCAGTGAAATTCAAATTTAACATGATTCAGACAAGTTGTGCACTGAAACAGAAGGGAGCTGTCTAAAAACTAGGGTGTTTGGAAACACTGCCGAAACCTTGTGGGGAGACCTTATTTGGTACTTCTGACACCTAAATAAGTAATTTTTGCTGCTCTAATGCAATTGGGTTGTCAAAAAATGTAATGGTTATAATTCACTTCTCACACCTCAGAAAGGCAGAAATTGGAAGCCAAATATGCTGCAAACGAACATTCTATGAGCCCGGTCATTAGAAACAGCACAACAATGTTTAAACCCAGTGAACTTCAAATTTAACATGATTCAGACAATTTGTGCGCTAAAACAGAAGGGAGCTGTCTAAAAACTAGGATGTTTGGAAACACTGCTAAAATCTTTTGGGGAGACCTTATTTGGTCCTTCTGACACCTAAATAAGTAATTTTGGCTGCTCTAATGCAAGTGAGGGGTTAAATAATGTAATGGTTATAATTCACTTCTCACACCTCAGAAAGGCAGAAATTGGAAGCCAAATATGCTGCAAATGAACATTCTATGAGCCCGGTCATTAGAAACAGCAGATCACTGTTTAAACCCAGTGAAATTTAAATTTAACATGATTCAGACAATTTGTGCGCAGAAACAGAAGGGAGCTGTCTAAAAACTAGGGTGTTTGGAAACACTGCTGAAACCTTGTGGGGAGACCTTATTTGGTACTTCTGAAACCTAAATAAGTAATTTTTGCTGCTCTAATGAGAGTGGGTTGTCAAAAAATGTAATGGTTATAATTCACTTCTCACACCTCAGAAAGGCAGAAATTGGAAGCCAAATATGCTGCAAACGAACATTCTATGAGCCCGGTCATTAGAAACAGCACAACAATGTTTAAACCCAGTGAACTTCAAATTTAACATGATTCAGACAATTTGTGCGCTAAAACAGAAGGGAGCTGTCTAAAAACTAGTGTGTTTAGAAACACTGCTAAAATCTTGTGGGGAGACCTTATTTGGTCCTTCTGACAACTAAATAAGTAATTTTGGCTGCTCTAATGCAAGTGGGCGGTTAAATAATGTAATGGTTATAATTCACGTCTCACACCTCAGAAAGGCAGAAATTGGAAGCCAAATATGCTGCAAATGAACATTCTATGAGCCCGGTCAGTAGAAACAGCAGATCACTGTTTAAACCCAGTGAACGTCAAATTTAACATGATTCAGACAATTTGTGCGCTGAAACAGAAGGGAGCTGTCTAAAAACTAGGGTGTTAGGAAACTCTGCTGAAACCTTGTGGGGAGACCTTATTTGGTCCTTCTGACACCTAAATAAGTAATTTTTGCTGCTCTAATGCAATTGGGTTCTCAAAAAATGTAATGGTTATAATTCACGTCTCACACCTCAGAAAGGCAGAAATTGGAAGCCAAATATGCTGCAAATGAACATTCTATGAGCCCGGTCAGTAGAAAAAGCAGATCACTGTTTAAACCCAGTGAACGTCAAATTTAACATGATTCAGACAATTTGTGAGCTGAAACAGAAGGGAGCTGTCTAAAAACTAGGATGTTTGGAAACACTGCTAAAATCTTTTGGGGAGACCTTATTTGGTCCTTCTGACACCTAAATAAGTAATTTTGGCTGCTCTAATGCAAGTGAGGGGTTAAATAATGTAATGGTTATAATTCACTTCTCACACCTCAGAAAGGCAGAAATTGGAAGCCAAATATGCTGCAAATGAACATTCTATGAGCCCGGTCATTAGAAACAGCACAACAATGTTTAAACCCAGTGAACTTCAAATTTAACATGATTCAGACAATTTGTGCGCTAAAACAGAAGGGAGCTGTCTAAAAACTAGGGTGTTTGGAAACACTGCTGAAACCTTGTGGAGAGACCTTATTTGGTACTTCTGAAACCTAAATAAGTAATTTTTGCTGCTCTAATGAGAGTGGGTTGTCAAAAAATGTAATGGTTATAATTCACTTCTCACACCTCAGAAAGGCAGAAATTGGAAGCCAAATATGCTGCAAACGAACATTCTATGAGCCCGGTCATTAGAAACAGCACAACAATGTTTAAACCCAGTGAACTTCAAATTTAACATGATTCAGACAATTTGTGCGCTAAAACAGAAGGGAGCTGTCTAAAAACTAGGGTGTTTGGAAACACTGCTGAAACCTTGTGGGGAGACCTTATTTGGTACTTCTGAAACCTAAATAAGTAATTTTTGCTGCTCTAATGAGAGTGGGTTGTCAAAAAATGTGATGGTTATAATTCACTTCTCACACCTCAGAAAGGCAGAAATTGGAAGCCAAATATGCTGCAAACGAACATTCTATGAGCCCGGTCATTAGAAACAGCACAACAATGTTTAAACCCAGTGAACTTCAAATTTAACATGATTCAGACAATTTGTGCGCTAAAACAGAAGGGAGCTGTCTAAAAACTAGTGTGTTTAGAAACACTGCTAAAATCTTGTGGGGAGACCTTATTTGGTCCTTCTGACAACTAAATAAGTAATTTTGGCTGCTCTAATGCAAGTGGGCGGTTAAATAATGTAATGGTTATAATTCACTTCTCACACCTCAGAAAGGCAGAAATTGGAAGCCAAATATGCTGCAAATGAACATTCTATGAGCCCGGTCATTCGAAACTGCAAGATCACTGTTTAAACCCAGTGAACGTCAAATTTAACATGATTCAGACAATTTGTGCGCTGAAACAGAAGGGAGCTGTCTAAAAACTGGGGTGTTTAGAAACACTGCTAAAATCTTGTGGGGAGACCTTATTTGGTCCTTCTGACACCTAAATAAGTCAATTTGGCTGCTCTAAGTAAGTGGGCGGTTAAATAATGTAATGGTTATAATTCACTTCTCACACCTCAGAAAGGCAGAAATTGGAAGCCAAATATGCTGCAAATGAACATTCTATGAGCCCGGTCATTAGAAACAGCAGATCACTGTTTAAACCCAGTGAAATTTAAATTTAACATGATTCAGACAATTTGTGCGCAGAAACAGAAGGGAGCTGTCTAAAAACTAGGGTGTTTGGAAACACTGCTGAAACCTTGTGGGGAGACCTTATTTGGTACTTCTGACACCTAAATAAGTAATTTTTGCTGCTCTAATGCAAGTGGGTTGTCAAAAAATGTAATGGTTATAATTCACTTCTCACACCTCAGAAAGGCAGAAATTGGAAGCCAAATATGCTGCAAATGAACATTCTATGAGCCCGGTCATTCGAAACAGCAGATCACTGTTTAAACCCAGTGGAATTTAAATTTAACATGATTCAGACAATTTGTGCGCAGAAACAGAAGGGAGCTATCTAAAAACTAGGGTGTTTGGAAACACTGCTAGAATCTTGTGGGGAGACCTTATTTGGTCCTTCTGACACCTAAATAAGTCATTTTGGCTGCTCTAATGCAAGTGGGCGGTTAAATAATGTAATGGTTATAATTCACTTCTCACACCTCAGAAAGGCAGAAATTGGAAGCCAAATATGCTGCAAATGAACATTCTATGAGCCCGGTCAGTAGAAACAGCAGATCACTGTTTAAACCTAGTGAACATCAAATTTAACATGATTCAGACAATTTGTGCGCT
The DNA here is from genome assembly GCA_037039145.1 of Fundulus diaphanus. Classification (NCBI taxonomy): domain Eukaryota; kingdom Metazoa; phylum Chordata; class Actinopteri; order Cyprinodontiformes; family Fundulidae; genus Fundulus; species Fundulus diaphanus. The sequence continues at coordinate 57,844,482 of CM073126.1, forward strand.
GCAACAGAAGGGAGCTGTCTAAAAACTGGGGTGTTTAGAAACACTGCTAAAATCTTGTGGGGAGACCTTATTTGGTCCTTCTGACACCTAAATAAGTCAATTTGGCTGCTCTAAGTAAGTGGGCGGTTAAATAATGTAATGGTTATAATTCACTTCTCACACCTCAGAAAGGCAGAAATTGGAAGCCAAATATGCTGCAAATGAACATTCTATGAGCCCGGTCATTAGAAACAGCAGATCACTGTTTAAACCCAGTGAAATTCAAATTTAACATGATTCAGACAATTTGTGCACTGAAACAGAAGGGAGCTGTCTAAAAACTAGGGTGTTTGGAAACACTGCTAGAATCTTGTGGGGAGACCTTATTTGGTCCTTATGACACCTAAATAAGTCATTTTGGCTGCTCTAATGCAAGTGGGCGGTTAAATAATGTAATGGTTATAATTCACTTCTCACACCTCAGAAAGGCAGAAATTGGAAGCCAAGTATGCTGCAAATGAACATTCTATGAGCCCGGTCATTAGAAACAGCACAACAATGTTTAAACCCAGTGAAATTTAAATTTAACATGATTCAGACAATTTGTGCACTGAAACAGAAGGGAGCTGTCTAAAAACTAGGGTGTTTGGAAACACTGCTGAAACCTTGTGGGGAGACCTTATTTGGTCCTTCTGACACCTAAATAAGTAATTTTTGCTGCTCTAATGCAAGTGGGTTGTCAAAAAATGTAATGGTTATAATTCACTTCTCACACCTCAGAAAGGCAGAAATTGAAAGCCAAATATGCTGCAAATGAACATTCTATGAGCCCGGTCATTAGAAACAGCAGATCACTGTTTAAACCCAGTGAACATCAAATTTAACATGATTCAGACAATTTGTGCACTGAAACAGAAGGGAGCTGTCTAAAAACTAGGATGTTTGGAAACACTGCTAGAATCTTGTGGGGCGACCTTATTTGGTCCTTCTGACACCTAAATAAGTCATTTTGGCTGCTCTAATGCAAGTGGGCGGTTAAATAATGTAATGGTTATAATTCACTTCTCAGACCTCAAAAAGGCAGAAATTGGAAGCCAAGTATGCTGCAAATGAACATGCTATGAGCCCGGTCATTAGAAACAGCACAACAATGTTTAAACCCAGTGAAATTTAAATGTAACATGATTCAGACAATTTGTGCGCAGAAACAGAAGGGAGCTGTCTAAAAACTAGGATGTTTGGAAACACTGCTAGAATCTTGTGGGGAGACCTTATTTGGTCCTTCTGACACCTAAATAAGTCATTTTGGCTGCTCTAATGCAAGTGGGCGGTTAAATAATGTAATGGTTATAATTCACTTCTCACACCTCAGAAAGGCAGAAATTGGAAGCCAAATATGCTGCAAATTAACATTCTATGAGCCCGGTCAGTAGAAACAGCAGATCACTGTTTAAACCCAGTGAACGTCAAATTTAACATGATTCAGACAATTTGTGCGCAGAAACAGAAGGGAGCTGTCTAAAAACTAGGGTGTTTGGAAACACTGCTGAAACCTTGTGGGGAGACCTTATTTGGTACTTCTGACACCTAAATAAGTAATTTTTGCTGCTCTAATGCAAGTGGGTTGTCAAAAAATGTAATGGTTATAATTCACTTCTCACACCTCAGAAAGGCAGAAATTGGAAGCCAAATATGCTGCAAATGAACATTCTATGAGCCCGGTCATTCGAAACAGCAGATCACTGTTTAAACCCAGTGGAATTTAAATTTAACATGATTCAGACAATTTGTGCACTGAAACAGAAGGGAGCTGTCTAAAAACTAGGGTGTTTGGAAACACTGCTAGAATCTTGTGGGGAGACCTTATTTGGTCCTTATGACACCTAAATAAGTCATTTTGGCTGCTCTAATGCAAGTGGGCGGTTAAATAATGTAATGGTTATAATTCACTTCTCACACCTCAGAAAGGCAGAAATTGGAAGCCAAATATGCTGCAAATTAACATTCTATGAGCCTGGTCATTAGAAACAGCAGATCACTGTTTAAACCCAGTGAAATTCAAATTTAACATGATTCGGACAATTTGTGCACTGAAACAGAAGGGAGCTGTCTAAAAACTAGGGTGTTAGGAAACACTGCTGAAACCTTGTGGGGAGACCTTATTTGGTACTTCTGACACCTAAATAAGTAATTTTTGCTGCTCTAATGCAAGTGGGTTGTCAAAAAATGTAATGGTTATAATTCATTTCTCACACCTCAGAAAGGCAGAAATTGGAAGCCAAATATGCTGCAAACGAACATTCTATGAGCCCGGTCATTAGAAACAGCACAACAATGTTTAAACCCAGTGAACTTCAAATTTAACATGATTCAGACAACTTGTGCGCTAAAACAGAAGGGAGCTGTCTAAAAACTAGGGTGTTTAGAAACACTGCTAAAATCTTGTGGGGAGACCTTATTTGGTCCTTCTGACACCTAAATAAGTCATTTTGGCTGCTCTAATGCAAGTGGGCGGTTAAATAATGTACTGGTTATAATTCACTTCTCACACCTCAAAAAGGCAGAAATTGGAAGCCAAATATGCTGCAAATGAACATTCTATGAGCCCGGTCAGTAGAAACAGCAGATCACTGTTTAAACCCAGTGAAATTCAAATTTAACATGATTCAGACAATTTGTGCGCTAATACAGAAGGGAGCTGTCTAAAAACTAGGGTGTTAGGAAACACTGCTGAAACCTTGTGGGGATACCTTATTTGGCCCTTCTGACACCTAAATAAGTCATTTTGGCTGCTCTAATTCAAGTGGGTTGTCAAAAAATGTAATGGTTATAATTCATTTCTCACACCTCAGAAAGGCAGAAATTGGAAGCCAAAAATGCTGCAAACGAACATTCTATGAGCCCGGTCATTAGAAACAGCACAACACTGTTTAAACCCAGTGAACTTCAAATTTAACATGATTCAGACAATTTGTGCGCTAAAACAGAAGAGAGCTGTCTAAAAACTAGGGTGTTTGGAAACACTGCTAAAATCTTGTGGGGAGACCTTATTTGGTCCTTCTGACACCTAAATAAGTCATTTTGGCTGCTCTAATGCAAGTGGGTTGTCAAAAAATGCAATGGTTATAATTCACTTCTCACACCTCAGAAAGGCAGAAATTGGAAGCCAAATATGCTGCAAATGAACATTCTATGAGCCCGGTCAGTAGAAACAGCAGATCACTGTTTAAACCCAGTGAACGTCAAATTTAACATGATTCAGACAATTTGTGCGCTGAAAAAGAAGGGAAATGTCTAAAAACTAGGGTGTTTGGAAACACTGCTAAAATCTTGTGGGGAGACCTTATTTGGTCCTTCTGACACCTAAATAAGTCATTTTGGCTGCTCTAATGCAAGTGGGTTGTCAAAAAATGTAATGGTTATAATTCACTTCTCACACCTCAGAAAGGCAGAAATTGGAAGCCAAATATGCTGCAAATGAACATTCTATGAGCCCGGTCAGTAGAAACAGCAGATCACTGTTTAAACCCAGTGAAATTCAAATTTAACATGATTCAGACAATTTGTGCGCTAAAACAGAAGGGAGCTGTCTAAAAACTAGGGTGTTAGGAAACACTGCTGAAACCTTGTGGGGAGACCTTATTTGGCCCTTCTGACACCTAAATAAGTCATTTTGGCTGCTCTAATTCAAGTGGGTTGTCAAAAAATGTAATGGTTATAATTCATTTCTCACACCTCAGAAAGGCAGAAATTGGAAGCCAAAAATGCTGCAAACGAACATTCTATGAGCCCGGTCATTAGAAACAGCACAACACTGTTTAAACCCAGTGAACTTCAAATTTAACATGATTCAGACAATTTGTGCGCTAAAACAGAAGAGAGCTGTCTAAAAACTAGGGTGTTTGGAAACACTGCTAAAATCTTGTGGGGAGACCTTATTTGGTCCTTCTGACACCTAAATAGGTCATTTTGGCTGCTCTAATGCAAGTGGGTTGTCAAAAAATGTAATGGTTATAATTCACTTCTCACACCTCAGAAAGGCAGAAATTGGAAGCCAAATATGCTGCAAATGAACATTCTATGAGCCCGGTCAGTAGAAACAGCAGATCACTGTTTAAACCCAGTGAACGTCAAATTTAACATGATTCAGACAATTTGTGCGCTGAAAAAGAAGGGAAATGTCTAAAAACTAGGGTGTTTGGGAACACTGCTAAAATCTTGTGGGGAGACCTTATTTGGTCCTTCTGACACCTAAATACGTCATTTTGGCTGCTCTAATGCAAGTGGGCGGTTAAATAATGTAATGGTTATTATTCACTTCCCACACCTCAGAAAGGCAGAAATTGGAAGCCAAATATGCTGCAAATGAACATTCTATGAGCCCGGTCATTAGAAACAGCAGATCACTGTTTAAACCCAGTGAAATTCAAATTTAACATGATTCAGACAATTTGTGCACTGAAACAGAAGGGAGCTGTCTAAAAACTAGGGTGTTTGGAAACACTGCTGAAACCTTGTGGGGAGACCTTATTTGGTCCTTCTGACACCTAAATAAGTAATTTTTGCTGCTCTAATGCAAGTGAGCGGTTAAATAATGTAATGGTTATAATTCACTTCTCACACCTCAGAAAGGCAGAAATTGGAAGCCAAATATGCTTCAAATGAACATTCTATGAGCCCGGTTTTAGAAACAGCAGATCACTGTTTAAATCCAGTGAACGTCAAATTTAACATGATTCAGACAATTTGTGCGCTAAAACAGAAGGGAGCTGTCTAAAAACTAGGGTGTTTGGAAACACTGCTAAAATCTTGTGGGGAGACCTTATTTGGTCCTTCTGACACCTAAATACGTCATTTTGGCTGCTCTAATGCAAGTGGGCGGTTAAATAATGTAATGGTTATAATTCACTTCTCACACCTCAGAAAGGCAGAAATTGGAAGCCAAATATGCTTCAAATGAACATTCTATGAGCCCGGTTTTAGAAACAGCAGATCACTGTTTAAATCCAGTGAACGTCAAATTTAACATGATTCAGACAATTTGTGCGCTAAAACAGAAGGGAGCTGTATAAAAACTAGGGTGTTTGGAAACACTGCTAAAATCTTGTGGGGGACCTTATTTGGTCCTTCTGACACCTAAATAAGTAATTTTTGCTGCTCTAATGCAAGTGGGTTGTCAAAAAATGTAATGGTTATAATTCACTTCTCACACCTCAGAAAGGCAGAAATTGGAAGCCAAATATGCTGCAAAGGAACATTCTATGAGCCTGGTCATTAGAAACAGCAGAACACTGTTTAAACCCAGTGAAATTAAATTTTTATATGATTCAGACAATTTGTGCGCTAAAACAGAAGGGAGCTGTCTGAAAACTTGGGTCTTTGGAAACACTGCTTAAACCTTGTGGGGAGACCTTACTTGGTTCTTCTGACACCTAAATAAGTAATTTTTGCTGCTCTAATGCAAGTGGGTTGTCAAAAAATGTAATGGTTAAAATTCACTTCTCACACCTCAGAAAGGCAGAAATTGGAAGCCAAATATGCTGCAAATTAACATTCTATGAGCCCGGTCAGTAGAAACAGCAGATCACTGTTTAAACCCAGTGAAATTCAAATTTAACATGATTCAGACAATTTTTGCGCTAAAACAGAAGGGAGCTGTCTAAAAACTAGGGTGTTTGGAAACACTGCTAAAATCTTGTGGGGAGACCTTATTTGGTCCTTCTGACACCTAAATAAGTAATTTTGGCTGCTCTAATGCAAGTGGGCGGTTAAATAATGTAATGGTTATAATTCACTTCTCACACCTCAGAAAGGAAGAAACTGGAAGCCAAATATGCTGCAAATGAACATTCTATGAGCCCGGTCAGTAGAAACAGCAGATCACTGTTTAAACCCAGTGAACGTCAAATTTAACATGATTCAGACAATTTGTGCGCTGAAACAGAAGGGAGCTGTCTAAAAACTAGGGTGTTTGGAAACACTGCTAAAATCTTGTGGGGAGACCTTATTTGGTCCTTCTGACACGTAAATACGTCATTTTGGCTGCTCTAATGCAAGTGGGCGGTTAAATAATGTAATGGTTATAATTCACTTCTCACACCTCAGAAAGGCAGAAATTGGAAGCCAAATATGCTTCAAATGAACATTCTATGAGCCCGGTTTTAGAAACAGCAGATCACTGTTTAAATCCAGTGAAATTCAAATTTAACATTATTCAGACAATTTGTGCGCTAAAACAGAAGGGAGCTGTCTAAAAACTAGGGTGTTTTGAAACACTGCTAAAATCTTGTGGGGAGACCTTATTTGGTCCTTCTGACACCTAAATAAGTAATTTTTGCTGCTCTAATGCAAGTGGGTTGTCAAAAAATGTAATGGTTATAATTCACTTCTCACACCTCAGAAAGGCAGAAATTTGAAGCCAAATATGCTGCAAAGGAACATTCTATGAGCCTGGTCATTAGAAACAGCAGAACACTGTTTAAACCCAGTGAAATTAAATTTTAACATGATTCAGACAATTTGTGCGCTAAAACAGAAGGGAGCTGTCTGAAAACTTGGGTCTTTGGAAACACTGCTTAAACCTTGTGGGGAGAACTTATTTGGTTCTTCTGACACCTAAATAAGTAATTTTTGCTGCTCTAATGCAAGTGGGTTGTCAAAAAATGTAATGGTTAAAATTCACTTCTCACACCTCAGAAAGGCAGAAATTGGAAGCCAAATATGCTGCAAATGAACATTCTATGAGCCCGGTCAGTAGAAACAGCAGATCACTGTTTAAACCCAGTGAAATTCAAATTTAACATGATTCAGACAATTTGTGCGCTAAAACAGAAGGGAGCTGTCTAAAAACTAGGGTGTTTGGAAACACTGCTAAAATCTTGTGGGGAGACCTTATTTGGTTCTTCTGACACCTAAATAAGTAATTTTTGCTGCTCTAATGCAAGTGGGTTGTCAAAAAATGTAATGGTTAAAATTCACTTCTCACACCTCAGAAAGGCAGAAATTGGAAGCCAAATATGCTGCAAATGAACATTCTATGAGCCCGGTCAGTAGAAACAGCAGATCACTGTTTAAACCCAGTGAAATTCAAATTTAACATGATTCAGACAATTTGTGCGCTAAAACAGAAGGGAGCTGTCTAAAAACTAGGGTGTTTGGAAACACTGCTAAAATCTTGTGGGGAGACCTTATTTGGTCCTTCTGACACCTAAATAAGTAATTTTTGCTGCTCTAATGCAAGTGGGTTGTCAAAAAATGTAATGGTTATAATTCACTTCTCACACCTCAGAAAGGCAGAAATTTGAAGCCAAATATGCTGCAAATGAACATTCTATGAGCCCGGTCATTAGAAACAGCAGATCACTGTTTAAACGCAGTGAAATTCAAATTTAACATGATTCTGACAATTTGTGCACTGAAACAGAAGGGAGCTGTCTAAAAACTAGGGTGTTTGGAAACACTGCTGAAACCTTGTGGGGAGACCTTATTTGGTACTTCTGACACCTAAATAAGTAATTTTTGCTGCTTTAATGCAATTGGGTTGTCAAAAAATGTAATGGTTATAATTCACTTCTCACACCTCAGAAAGGCAGAAATTGGAAGCCAAATATGCTGCAAATGAACATTCTATGAGCCCGGTCAGTAGAAACAGCAGTTCACTGTTTAAACCCAGTGAAATTTAAATTTAACATGATTCAGACAATTTGTGCGCAGAAACAGAAGGGAGCTGTCTAAAAACCAGGGTGTTTGGAAACACTGCTAGAATCTTGTGGGGAGACCTTATTTGGTCCTTCTGACACCTAAATAAGTCATTTTGGCTGCTCTAATGCAAGTGGGTTGTCAAAAAATGTAATGGTTATAATTCACTTCTCACACCTCAGAAAGGCAGAAACTGGAAGCCAAATAAGCTGCAAAGGAACATTCTAAGAGCCCGGTCATTAGAAACAGCAGAACACTGTTTAAACCCAGTGAAATTAAATTTTAACATGATTCTGACAATTTGTGCGCTAAAACAGAAGAGAGCACTCCAATAACTAGGGTGTGTGGAAACACTGCTAAAACCTTGTGGGGAGACCTTATTTGGTTCTTCTGACACCTAAATAAGTCATTTTGGCTTCTCCAAAGCAAGTGGGTTTTCAAAAAATGTAATGGTTATAATTCACTTCTCACACCTCAGAAAGGCAGAAATTGGAAGCCAAATATGCTGCAAAGGAACATTCTATGAGCCCGGTCATTAGAAAATGCAGAACACTGTTTAAACCCAGTGAAATTCAAATTTAACATGATTCAGACAATTTGTGCGCTAAAACAGAAGAGAGCACTCCAATAACTAGGGTGTGTGGAGACCTTATTTAGTCCTTCTGACACCTAAATAAGTCATTTTGGCTTCTCTAATGCAAGTGGGTTTTCAAAAAATGTAATGGTTATAATTCACTTCTCACACCTCAGAAAGGCAGAAATACGAAGCCAAATATGCTGCAAAGGAACATTCTATGAGCCCGGTCATTAGAAACAGCAGAACACTGTTTAAACCCAGTGAAATTCAAATTTAACATGATTCAGACAATTTGTGCGCTAAAACAGAAGGGAGCTGTCTGAAAACTTGGGTGTTTGGAAACACTGCTAAAACCTTGTGGGGAGACCTTATTTGGTTCTTCTGACACCTAAATAAGTCATTTTGTCTGTTCTAATGCAATTGGGCGGTTAAATAATGTAATGGGTATAATTCACTTCTCACAGCTCAGAAAGGCAGAAACTGAAGCCAAATATGCTGCAAATGAACTTTCTATGAGCCCGGGCATTAGAAACAGCAGCACACTGATTAAACTCAGTGAAATTCAAATTTAACATGATTGAGACAATTTGTGCGCTAAAACAGAAGAAAGCACTCCAATAACTAGGGTGTGTGGAAACAATGCTTAAACCTTGTGGGGAGACCTTATTTAGTCCTTCTGACACCTAAATAAGTCATTTTGGCTTCTCTAATGCAAGTGGGTTTTCAAAAAATATAATAGTTATAATTCACTTCTCACACCTCAGAAAGGCAGAAATTGGAAGCCAAATATGCTGCAAAGGAACATTCTATGAGCCCGGTCATTAGAAACAGCAGAACACTGTTTAAACCCAGTGACTTGACAACAATTAATTGTATTAATTGAGACTTAGGGTGCTAAATGAGGTGAGATGAACCTTGACAAAGTAGCCATGAAACATATAAGATGATAAATTTATGTTGCAGAGAACTGTCAACTGTCAAGACGTTGTAAGATGAGACACTGATATATGAAAGAATTATTTTTGCTCTTTAACAATGTATTATGGGAAAACCTGCTCAGTTTTATAACTTGTTTTAACTTTTGATATTATGGGAAGACTGGTCAGTTAAATAAATAGTTTTTGCTCTTTAAGAGAGAGAACTGGCCAGTTCACACATTGATTATGGCTGTTGTGGTGTTTGCACCTGGGTTCACATGAAACTAAGATAACTTGTTTTAACTTGTGGTGGGAACTTATGACAATGTGTTGTGGGAAAGACTGATTCTGTATTTCTTATTTTGCTTTATTATCTGAGTTTGCAATATTATTTTGCTTCACACACTGCTGAGATGCTGGGAACGGGTTCTGTTTGGGAACATGTTTTGGAAAGGAGGGCGGCTGTGGAGGGAGAGATGGCCATTCTCGCTCCACACCTGACTCTTTGTTTACAAGTATATAAAGAGGAGACTGCCCTTAGCCCAGTGAGTCTGCCGTGAGTTCGTGTGTGGACACCGGCATCGTGAACGCTGATCTTAACCTAGGACTGAGGGCTCCCGGTTCGTGTCAATGGTAAGGGCTGATTCTGAGAATCTGTTGAGCTTCACGTTTGTTTGAAAGCTTGTTGCTTTAATGCTTGCTACTTTGCCTGTGTGAAGTGCTTGTTGTTTTGATGTGCTGTATTCTAACAGAAACAGTGTTTGAGTCCTTATTTGTGTTTGCCGATCTCTCCCGATCCTGAAATAAACATTTCATAAAACATTTTGGCGTTGTCGGCAGGATTGGAGGAGAGACTACAATACACAAATATGTTTAGAAATATGTTTAAAAGGAGAAATAAGAACTCTGATGAGAAAATTCAGAGGGAAGAGGTAGTTCCCGGATGGGAGTTTCCTCATTCTAAGCAGATAGCGCTGTGTTTGCGCGATGGTGGGGGCAGACCGGAGCCGTGGAGCGGCCCGCTGGAGGCAGCGGGACCCGAAGAATTATTGAAAGTGTTGCAGAAAATTGAGGTGCAAAAAAAGGCTCCGGTGGACGGATTACAGAGGCGCTTGTGGATCTGTGCCACGGCGTGGAAAATCCAGTATGAAGCCGGCCAACAATTAAAAACTCAGCAGTTAAAAGACAGACAGGCAATGACTGAGCTGCAGTCTGCTGAGTCGCTGTACCGGCAGCATGTGCAAAGGCTGACTTATCAGCTGGAACAGATAACCAGTGTTGCAGAAAAAGCTGTGGCCCAGGTGTCTGTGTTAACAAGGAAAAAACAGGGGAAAAAACCCCACCGTTTTCCTCTGAAAAAAGTCTGTTCGTTTGTAGCTGGATTGGGGTCTGGGTGGGATCCCGAGAGCTGGGATGGTAATATGTGGGACGATGAGGAGGACAGTGATTCTGGAGGTCCTCCAGATCCACGTCCTTTCCCTCCATTGGGGGTTAAACCCGTCGTCTGAAGGAGGAGAGAGCAGCAGCATACACCTGCAGCCTTCCGGCAGCGGATAGATGCTCAAGGTAATGATGTACTTGATGCTGCGGGACAAAATGTTATGGAATGGGTGGAACAGCCGCAGCCGCCGGCGGTGTCACGGACCATAACAGAAGATTACTCGCAGGATGAAGTTGCTCATATCACTAAAAAATTAAGGCAGCATCCGGGCAAACCCACTGATCTATGGGTGGCTCGACTGCTGGATGAAGGTACAGAACAGATTGAAATAGATCACGGAGATGGCATGGCATTTGGTGGTCTGAGCACTGATGGGAATGTAAATGCTAATTATAGGCAAGAAGCGAGAAATTTGGGGGATCAGGCGAGATCATTGTTTGACGTGTGGTCTGAGGCAGTATGTGCAACATGTCCCAATGTATCTGATTGGCCCGAAATCTCTGGACCATGGTTAACATTAAAGGAGTGTGTGCAGAGGCTGACGAGGCTGTGTGTGCGTGATCTGTTACCAGTGGGGATGGTGGCTGGATATCAGCAAGGAGCTGTTCCGAAGGTGGTGAGAGATCAGTTGATTAAAACTGCCCCACAGCATTATCGGGCAGCTATGCTTACTGTGATGCTGGGAGCTCCAGATGCCCACGATGGAAACCATTAAGGCTCGAATCATGGAGCTGGGGAATCTGGGAGAATGGGGCAAGCAGGAGGAATGCAGACCATGAGTTCAACAAACTCCGGTCCGCAGGCCGCAAAGGGAGCGGGGGAGAAATGAACAGGTTTCACCACGTAACATGTTGTGGAGAGCACTGATTAATGCTGGGGTGCCGGCTTCAGAGATACACGCATTACCTACTGATGAGTTGAGACAGATGTGTCAAAGGAGAGGCTTAAAAGTTAACTGTGCAGGATTTGGTGCTGAGCTGGACCCATTAAATTCTTTGATTCAGCTGTTGCGATAGGCGATTCATCCCACACCATCGGCTCCACCTGCTGAAGAATCTGAGTCTGTTGTGGGCAGAGAACCTGCTAAGGTGGTTGAGACTGAGGTGTCAGAGTCTGAGGAATCCTCGGGCAAAGAGGTGAAAGTAAGGAGAGTGAGAAAAAGGAAAAGAAAGAACAAAGATAGAAGGAGGAGCAACATGTACCCTGATCTGACGGATCTGATGGAGTTTAACTAGGATTGTGCAGCATGGAAATTCGTGGGAGGACAGATTGAAGTTTTTATGTTTGTATGTTGTTGTTTTTTTTCCGCGCAGGAGAGCGTTCTGCGTGCAAACAGCTGGTCAAGGCAGTTATATTGAAAAAAAATGTGTCTGATAATCATGACTTAACAGATTGGAAGCCTAAATTGATGCAAGCAGTGGCCCAATTGAATAAGAGGCCAATTGCTCCAGGGGCAGTCTTACTGTCTCTGCATTTGACAAACTGAGAAACCGCTCAGGATTATATGTGTGTATAAGAGAGTAAAAATAAATGAACAATCAAACTTGTGATTTTATCTGAATGGAAAATGTATTAATGTATATGTGAATGCTTAATAAAGGAGTTAAAAATATTTCAGCATTATTGACTAGAATTTATCATTTTATAGCACAAGGATGTGGTCATTCCAATTTTGAAAAGTGTCTGAAAAAGAAAATTTTATGTGGGAAGAAGCACAGCAAAGAGCATTAGATTTGGCTAAGAAAGTCATACAACAAGCTGTGTCAATGAGAAAGATTATGTCCGGGCCTGTACAGTTGCAGGCCTCAGCTGTTAATGACAATACAAGCTGAAGTGATTGATGGGGATTATCAAGGAGAAAATCCCTGGTAATTGAGAAAGAAGAAAAACTAGCACAACTGCTAGTGAAACCCTGTGAAATGACAGAGGTTCAAGGGGTGGCTGCCCCCACTAACATCACTGTAAGAGGAACAGGGGGGTTTGGCTCAACAGATAAACCAGGAGCCAAAGTTTAGGTGAGACAAGAAAATGGTCCACCTAGACCAGCTGAAATCATTTCACAAGGGAATGATGCAACAGTGTCAGTATTTTACTCAGGAAAAAAAATGGATAAATGTTATGTAAAAGAAAACTAATCAAATTCTTTGTCTTATAGCAGTACTAATTTTGATTTCAGATCCATGTTTCGGTGGGATCTGCTGATTGGACGACCCGAGGGACAGCGCGATGGCGGACGTCCCAAACCGTGGGAGGCACCACAGGGCTGGTGCAGGACTTGGGACCATCATCCTCCGTGTCCTCGCTGCCATGGTCCTGCTGGCACACCTCTGTTGGGCAGAAACACCAGGCCGGATCCTGAAAGAAGTGGTTCAGCCGTATCAACTAGGATGGCAGGACAGCATGCGTGACGGAATCCAGGATGACGACACATGCTCTCGATGGCACGTATGCGTAATAAGCAACATTACCAGCTCATGCCCCATATATTCTTGTGATGGATGTTTTGAAGAAAGAAACATACCGGTGATCTCCAAGGGATGTACCGTTAAAGTGGTTTCAAGGAGAGGTTTGTGCCAATATGGATCATTTGCAGAACGAGCGTGTGAGGACGACGGCACAAAGGAGCTGACCCCGAACTTGACCTCATCGGAGGTTTGGATTACTAATCGGATTGCCTTTGTTTTTTCAATATATGTACTGCCGAACTCTACTAAGAACACACACACACAAATTGCACCTGCTGCACACACTTGTCAACAAGATGGCACAATCGACGATAACAATTAAAGTTCACTGGAAAGTTTTTTTTTGTTTTGTTTTTTTTTTCTCCTCTGCCAACATGCACTAGGACGAAACGTGCATGGTGGGACACTTTGCTTGGTGGAACAGGTACTGTGTTAGGTGTTTCCAACGCTTTTGACAATAACATAACAAGAACTATGTTATTAAACACTGGACAACATGCATCAAGAGCTGTTCATCAGGTTGGATTATGGATGCCTACTGTTGTAACATCACAGGAGGAAACTGCAAAGATCTTCCTTAAAGAACTGAACTGGCAATTAAAAATGTGGAACACAACAGCAGAAGTGTTAACGAACATTTCTGTAGCTTTGAACTGGACGGTATGTAACGTACAAATTATGCACGCTCACATGCAACAAGAACGATTCAAGCGTGTGGTTATTATCGGAAATTTCCAGGAATGGAGACAACTATGGAACATTAGTAGTAAAAGTTGGTTACAACTAGAATCACAGAAGATCTATTGTAATGCTACTATGTGTGAAGGACATTGGACACAATATGATGTTACCGATAGTACTACTGTCTGTCATTATTATATATTGCCCGTAGTGACTGTACAGGGGTATTGGTTTTTGAAACTGGATGGTGATTGGTTTGGCCCACAGACAAACTACACCTATGACCTGGATCTATGCGAGACTGCTGATAAAGGGATGGTATGTATGCTACAACAAGGACATCTTAACCCATGTTTAACTGGAGACGAGGTGTTATGCGATTGGACTCATGAACCAGCTAGAGAAACAATAAAGAGTCATCCTCAATTACCTCAGGTGCCTTTCGTTGGGTGTTTTGATGTATACATCTGAAGTTGGAATAACGTGACCTATCAATTAACCAATTTCACTATCTCCCTGGATCGGTTCAAATGCGCATTGAATCAGTCTACGGAACTAAATTGCTTAGCTGAATCACACAGGTCCAACATTTCCAGCTTAAAGGTGTCTACATTTATGGCCCAAGGACAGGTTCTGCATGCGGCTAAGTTAATGGAGCAATCTTCTGCACATCATTGGTGGGACATTTTTAATGGAATGTCTTTTACTGCTCGAAACTATGTAGTACTTCCCTTGCTTTTGCTCATTATTGTTATTATAGTGTTAACCTTATGTAATGTTTGCACCTGTATAATCAAAAGTGGTTTTGGGACGGAAAGAATAACTTTAAAATAGACCTTGGGGACAGTTTTTCTAAAATTAGGTTTTCCCAAAATTAGGATTGTCAAAGACCAAGGGGTGGAGTGATATATGAAAGAATTATTTTTGCTCTTTAACAATGTATTATGGGAAAACCTGCTCAGTTTTATAACTTGTTTTAACTTTTGATATTATGGGAAGACTGGTCAGTTAAATAAATAGTTTTTGCTCTTTAAGAGAGAGGACTGGCCAGTTCACACATTGATTATGGCTGTTGTGGTGTTTGCACCTGGGTTCACATGAAACTAAGATAACTTGTTTTAACTTGTGGTGGGAACTTATGACAATGTGTTGTGGGAAAGACTGATTCTGTATTTCTTATTTTGCTTTATTATCTGAGTTTGCAATATTATTTTGCTTCACACACTGCTGAGATGCTGGGAACGGGTTCTGTTTGGGAACATGTTTTGGAAAGGAGGGCGGCTGTGGAGGGAGAGATGGCCATTCTCGCTCCACACCTGACTCTTTGTTTACAAGTATATAAAGAGGAGACTGCCCTTAGCCCAGTGAGTCTGCCGTGAGTTCGTGTGTGGACACCGGCATCGTGAACGCTGATCTTAACCTAGGACTGAGGGCTCCCGGTTCGTGTCAATGGTAAGGGCTGATTCTGAGAATCTGTTGAGCGTCACGTTTGTTTGAAAGCTTGTTGCTTTAATGCTTGCTACTTTGCCTGTGTGAAGTGCTTGTTGTTTTGATGTGCTGTATTCTGTGGGGAATAATAATAAATGTGTGCCTTATATTCTAACAGAAACAGTGTTTGAGTCCTTATTTGTGTTTGCCGATCTCTCCCGATCCTGAAATAAACATTTCATAAAACAGACACACATGGGAGAAATTTGGTTAAGCGTTACGGAGAAAAACTGTTGCTGATAAAGTTGAACTTTAAGATTTCTCCTTTAATATAGGAGTACTACAATATCTAATGATTACAGTGCAGGAGGTTAAGCTAAGAGCACAATAATTGTGAGCGGGAATATCTGGATGTGAAAGTGTTTGAAGAAGGTAAATGACACAAGATTGGGAGTCTTGATAAGAACACTAATTACACCTGGTTTCTGTTCCTCAACAGTATACAAGGCCTGGTTGGCCTGTCTGCCAACCATCTTCACAGAGCATTTTACTGGGAATAAAATGCTTATTGCCCGAGCCAGGACTGAACACTCATTACCATCCAACTAAATAATTTTGTCCATGCAGAGGAGCAAGAAAAGGACTTAAGAAGTTTGGGAGGAACATGCCAGAGAACTATGATTTTTTTTTCTTTTTCTTTTTGCAACGAAGGGGCAGTTGCCTGAGAACCCTGAGCTGACCACTTATGCGCGAATAGATTCATGTCTGCCACGTATTCTGAATGGCCTGATGGCTTTTTTGCATTATTGACAAACGGACTCTTTATATCACGAAACGTTTTTTTTTTCTTTTCTCTTTTCCACTGACTTCCATGATCATGTTTGATTTTATGTGTTATGACGTTTATACTGTGATGTTGCATTATGTTGATGGCTATGGCTTTACGATTAAGAATGGAAACTGTCTGCTACAGACACACACACCAAGATCTACAGTTCTCGCAATGTTTTTGCTTTGATATAAAGAGAACCAGGATCTGATGAGTATCACAGATCCATAAATTACTCAGTAAGGCTCATTTTTAGATTCAATACGGGGTATTCGCGCTCAGATTGGCACAGAGTGGGATTCCCCTTGACTGGGCTGCATCAGTTTTTACCATTTCTTAGACGAGGTGGTTTTTTCTGGGGTATGCCCAGCCCGCCCTGTGATGCCCCCTACTGGTACTCTTGAATTTGTAAGGTTTGAAAGTGATGGATGTTTATCCATGGGAATGTAGAGTGGAGGACCAAGTAGGAGGCTTTTTGGGGTGGAGGTAGAGTAGACGGATCTTGGTTACTGAACAGTCTTAGCTTATCTAGTCTAATGTAAAATTAAAATAATGTGGATCCTAAAACAGGCCTAGCTAAATTAGTTGAACCCCAAATTGTAGATAAATGTTGGGACTGTGGTCTTGAGTGATAAATGCTGAATTATGAATTATTCATGCTGGTTGATGCTAAGATGTTTCCATTGATGTTTGTCCGGCTCATTTCTTGGAACTGTTTGCGTTGTGATGTGCCTTTGGGGCACACCAACAGGGGGGTGGGTGGGCTAATGGACAATTGGACTGTTTTTATTACGATGTGCCTTTCGGGCACACCAGCAGAGATGTGACCCCAGAGACTGGGCTGCACTATTGGTTGCCATGGAGATCACAGACGGACTGACTCTGGAAGCCGGGAGCTGACGTGCTTGGATTGGACGGAATTACCGACTGCCCTTGGAGAGGGACAGCCTGGGAGCTGTCGTTCCACTGGTCCAGGTCTGGTTGATCATCTTTGGTGATGTGCCATTTAGGCACATCATCAGGGGGTCTTTTCGATATCAACTGGGTCAAGTGGAATGAACTGCTTAACCCAGAACTGCCTGCCACACTTGGATAGCACCGAACACAAGGAAATGACTCATATCTGTCAGATAGCGTCCCGGAGGTAACACAGTTTCTCTACTGATGACACAGTTTGGATGTGTACGGCCCTCTATGGGTGTGAACCTAAACTCCCTTATAATGTTTGTGTGATGAGCAATCGGGGCTTCTTGCCGATCAAGAGCCCATCAGCGCTGATGTGTCTGTAACAGTTTCTCTGTCTTTAGTAGATAAAATATAACTTGAAGTATACTTTTCTGTTTCATGTGTCTTACATCCAAAGTAATATGTAAGTGGGGGTCACCTGATGGGTAAAAAGAGCTGGGTCCACCCAGGGTGTTTCACCGCCGACCGGGTGCAGTAGCTCATAACACCTTTCCAAATCAATGCACCCTCCTTTGTGTTGAATGAGTGAAGTGTGAGAAAACAGCTTTAACTCTCTGTCAAATAACTCTCATATCACTCATGCATGGACTTTTTCATCTATTCTCTGCCGCCAACTCACTTTTTCCGCAGCAAAAGCATTGTTTCTTACGGTTTAAGTTTCAGAAGATTTCTATTTCCACTCGCGGAAAATGCGCACATCCAGGCTTTTTATCTCCTGCCATTGCCAAGGTGAATCACATTATCTGGGTTCCATGCTCACTTTCAACTTGATCGGACGCTGTGTTTAGTTACCTGACTGATTTCACCTGTTCTGAAACCGGAAACGCTGAGTATGACAGACTGAGGTAGAACTATTCAGAGCCGCAGTTTTATACTCAGAGTAGATCGGCCATTTTTTCTAAAACGGAGTCCAGAACAAAGACGCACACCGCAACCTGCCCAACTTTACAGGCGTCTGCCCCACCCATCAATCAGTGGTGTGCTCCTAACTTGTACCATTAATAATTTTGTTTACAGTTCAGCTTGGATTTTATTTACTGTGCAGCATAGATTTGCTGTACGCGCTGAATCCGGATGCCGTGCGCACAGCTTAGAGGGATCACTGGTACAGGGCCCTTGGTGGCAGGCGACAACGGCGGTGCAGGGCTCTTGGCGCCGGGCTCTTGGCGCCGGGCTCTTGGCGGTGGGTGTTGACGATGGTGCAGGACTCTTGTCATCTTCTCATCATGTGGTTTCTTATCAAGCAGAGAACATAACTCCAGTTTGTGTCCACCTTTGCAAAACAAAGCAGTCTGATGTTCTTGAGCCTCTGAAGAATTATTTCTCTCAACAGCAGAGATGGTTGTGCCAAAGCTATTTCCTCTAGTTCTTGGACGAGGAGAACGTTTCCCTCCATCACTGTTCTTGACTGTTAAATATGTTGATGGAGCATCACATAGCTTTCCAAAGACAGGATCTGTAGTAATTTTAACTTGACGCTCTAGGAAGAACACAATGTCAATAAATGTAGCTCTGCGATGCTGCTTCTCTTGGATGTCACATGCTGCTGTTCGCTATTTATCTTTCAACTTATAAGTCTTCTAATCACAGCAAGAATATTGGCAGGTGTATTTAATTCGGAAAGATCATAAACCTCCTCCATTGCATTGCAACATCCACGTAGGAACAAATAGTATGCCTGAAGAGCTTTTCCATCTTCTGATTTAATCAAAGGCCATGAGTGAATTTTATTCAGATAAGCAGATGCAATAACATGTAAATTTCCAAAGTGCTCATACAACATAGTCTTTGCTTTTACATATCCAGCACCATCATACATATGTTGACAACTTTTGACAAGTTTGCAGGGCTGACCCCTAGTGTACTGTGCGAGATAATGCAGGCAATCATCCGGATCATCTGTCTTTGCTTCAATAACCTGTTCAAATGAATGCATAAAGGCCTGGAAGTGAAGAGGATCACCATCAAAGGGTTCTCTTCTAGGTAGCGAAGAAAAACCTTGCTGACGTACCAACATACAAGTTAACTCGTTTTGTTTCTCCATGATGGACAACAGGGTTTCATTGCCTACTGGTTGAGCAGCTTCCTGCAGAGGCATATATGAAGATTTTCTGGTTAAAGGATCAGAAGGCCCCATAAGAAGAGGTGCCGGTTTTTTCTTGGTCGCATTCTGTTGCACTATTTTTACTTGTAGGTCTGAATTTCTAAAATATTTACTTCTCTTCAGAAGTGTCTGTGGAACAAAAGTCTTTGCATCTGCTTTAAGGATCTCAAGAGCATTTCCTTTTGCTTTGAAATAGGATTCCATTCCACTGGACTTCCGTGAAGCTGTGCTTTGAGCTGCAGATCCATTTTTCAGCACTTTTCCTTTTGCAGCAGTTGCAGCTATTTCAGAAGTGATCAGAGCAGGCCAGAAGAAACTGATAACGTAAAACAAAGTACAAAATCAAACCACATTAAAACCCAAACTATTCCATTAACCAAAACTAGTACAGAACCTAAACCTAAGACAGAATCGATTACATAAAAGAATCACTAAACCAAAACAGAACTTAAACTAATCCAGAACCAAAATCACCATAAAGACCTAACAGAACATAAGCAATTAATAAAAACCCAAATCATGACAGAGCCCCTCCCTCAAGGGCGGATTCCAGACGCCCTAAAGAAAAATAAAAAATAAATCAGAAACAACAAACAACCCAGACCGGGCGGGTGGAGGGAGGTACAGGACGGAGGGTCAGACTCAAAAAAAAAAAAACTGTCCAAACAAGAATCCAAACAAAAACCACCCAAACATGGCGATCTCAGTCTATTTGGGCGTCCCAGGCAGAGAACCCAATAAGTCCAAAGGGCGTCCCAGAGAAACGGCCCCGGCGTGTCGGTATGCCCGGTGCCTGGCTACAGAGCAGGGCCCTTCGAGGGCGGAGTTGACGATGCAGGGCCCTTCGAGGGCGGAGTCAACGACGATGCAGGACCCTTCGAGGGCGGAGTCGACGACGATGCACACCCCTTCGAGGGCGGAGTCGACGACAATGCACACCCCTTGGTGGCCGTCGACGACGATGCAGGTCCCCCCTAATGCTAAACCAGAAGCTAGCCAGGAGTTTGGCATCAGGGGGTGCTAGACTACTAGCCTCAGGAGACACTGGGCCACAAGCCACGGACGGAGCCAGGCTAAAGAGTTCAGGCGGCGCAGAGCTACAGGCTTCAGGCGGCGCAGAGCTATAGGCTTCAGGCGGCGCAGAGCTACAGGCTTCAGGCGGCGCAGAGCTACAGGCTTCAGGCGGCGCAGAGCTATAGGCTTCAGGCGGCGCAGAGCTACAGGCTTCAGGTGGCGCAGGGCTACAGTCTTCAGGCGGCGCAGGGCTACAGGCTTCAGAGGGGACCTGGCAACTTAGGAGGAAAAGCAACTCCCGCACGCCTGACTCCAACTGAGAAATCAAATTCTCAACAACAGACCGTAACGGTTTGTCGGCCGATGGGTCCATATTTGGGCCAGATCATTCTGTCATGAACGAGAGACTGATTCAGGACCCAGTATTCAGCCAGACTAGAGGGTGACAATAAGAAGGCTTTAATAAAGCTCAAACTGTTCAGTCAGGGAATATGCAGGCTCAGTGGTCAAATAACAGTTCCAAGTCGGTACACAGGCGGGCAGGAAAAAACAGGCAGGGACAACACAAACTCAAAAAATCCAAAAACTAGCAGAGACTGGTATGTGGATAAACAGGCAAAAATCAGGCAGGAAAAACAGGATCAGGATCAGGCTGGCACAGAGGTCAAAAACGCATATTGGGTCAGGTCAACAGGCAAACAAACAGAACAGGGAATGCTGGACTAGACTCACCAAAAAGCTCAAAAGACAATGATCTGGCAGAGTGCAGGAGACAGAGGCAGGTATAAGTAGAGGAGTGAGCAGGTGAACGGAGTGAAACTAAGTACCAGAATGGGTGGAGCTGATCAGGGGGGAAAAAGTGGCTGGAAGAAAACTGAAGCTGATTGAACTAGTACAGAACCTAAACCTAAGACAGAATCGATTACATAAAAAAATCACTAAACCAAAACAGAACTTAAACTAATCCAGAACCAAAATCACCATAAAGACCAAACAGAACATAAGCAATTAATAAAAACCCAAATCAAAATGAGGTCCTTCTAGCCCTGCTGTAGGCCAGTTCAGATCCCTAGATCTGAACGCTGCATCCCGGGCCTTCAGCAGGGACCCCACTGAGCTGTCCACCCATGGTTTCTGGTTAGAAAACACTCTGGTTGTCTTTGTGGGTAGGACGGCATCAGTGTGGAAGTGGATATAGGAAAGCACAGATGATGTGTAGCTTTGTAAGTCAGCACTCTCTTTAAATGCATCCCAGTCACTGATTTCAAAACAGTCCTGTTGAGCTGAGCAGGTCTCTTCTGTCCAAACCTGGATGGTTTGTACAGAAACTGAGCTGAACTCATTAAATCTAAGGAGCTGCACATGTGGCTCTGCCTATATAGTTCTGCCTCACACAGCCAGTCTCTTGAAAGCGAGTGAGTAAACCATCTAGTGTTTCTTCATTTCTTCACCGGTTGTGGCCTTGCTTCATGCGTTTTGGATGCCCTTGCCTTCCCCTGTTGGACTCTCCAGTTGGCATCTAAATTCTGAACTTCGACCTCATTCCTTGCCTCCTGACCAAGCCCTGAGTCTAGTGCACTTGTAACCTCTGCCTGCCTTTGTTCTATCGCTCTGACCCAAAACCAGTTACTCGTGTAAACTCATGCTCGTGTAAACTCATGGTCTTTACTGCCTGCTTCTGCCACCACAGCACTGAGTTGGAACCCTCGGATCCACAGATCAGTTCCAGTACAACCTCCCGGATTGTGATAAGGTTAGTGGCTTTTATTCAGCTTTTATTCTCTTCCCTCCCCAGTGGTTCCTGTGTGTGCGCTCCCGGCCGTTTCCTGTCAGTGCCTTGAATTATTTATTTAAAATTTCTTCTTCACCACTCCTGTTGTCTGGCTGAATTATTGGGTCCTTAGTCTCGGTAGTACAGAAATTTCCTTTTCTGGGCCCATGCTGTAGGAGACATTGGTAAATTGGAGGGGCTGGAAAACAATGAGATGATATTTGTTGCTGTGTGCAGTACTTCCCTTTATGTAACAAAGGTAATGGTTGTCTGCTATTATCTGGCTGTTCTACTTTGACTACCTCATTATGTAGTCACTTTGCAAGCCCCAAGAGAGAGAGACAGATGGAGGGCAGAGGAAGGTGGTGTAGTGGGTGTGTATTAATGTAGGCTGGTGTGTCACACTGTGATGACAGCACCCATTCACTGCCCTTCAAGCAGCAGAAGACGGAGGACTTTGGTTGTTGTTCAAGAGGATCTTTCCTCCTTGCTTCAGGGGTTCAGGTGGAGCAATTACATTCTCATTTAAACCAGGGAATTCTCTGTAGACAGAATATCTTCCTAGTACTAGTGAGTGGTACAAGCGAGTAACTTTCTTTGATTTTGGTAGTTGAACTATAGTTTCAGGCACCGTTAACCAAGCCCCTGTGTACCTCTTATATTTACAGTAGTTATGTGGTTAATTTCATCTAGAACGCCACAACTGAATTCCTCCAGTATAATACTAAATGCAATTTATGTAATTAATGTCTAACAATAATGAAAAGAGTCTTATTTTGTGCATAAAATAAAACTACTTGTCAAGTAGTTTTATTCAATCAAAAAATGTGCTCCTGAAAGTATTAGTTACCTGGGCGTGTACAAATATGTTCTGAGTTACTACAGCTTTTTTACTTTTTACAGATTTGTGTTTCTCAGTTGAATTGTATTATTTTTAATGCTATGGGATTTTATAAAAATAAGACTTTGAATAGTGTTAAATATTGCAAGGACAATTTCAATTGCAACTACCTCTGTTGTCCATGTTGTCTTGCTTTCCCATCATCAGTGTGCCCACCACTCTCCCTAAACTCTCTGATTTTAGTCACTAGGATCTATATTAGTTGAAGGCATAAGGGACAGTGGAAGTCTGTCTTAATGGCCAAATATATTATTGGAAGGCAAGGCAAGGCAAATTTATTTGTATAGCACAATTCAGTACAGAGACTGCAAAGTGCTTTACATGATTAAAATATAGGAAAATAAAACAGAATAAAAGCAAGTAGGAATAAAATGTAGAAACAAAATAGAACATTAAAAACAGTAGGACTAAAAAAGTTGAACTAGCGAATAGAAAGCAGAGTTTGTTGCAGGACACATTCTAAGTCCATTATAATGGCCATATTACACACATACTGATATTGTGAAAAGAACTGTGACTCATATTTATACAGTATATTGTATATTTTGTTTTGGAAAAACCTTGGATTGTAAAAGAGGTCTGTTCCCTTCCAGTTTCTTTCACTCATCTTAATTTTGAGCGTCTCCAACTCACAAGATGTCAAGATGTTCATCTTCTTTCAATGTGCGAACATGGTTTTTGATTGTGTCATGAAGAAAGTCACATGTGCAGGGCTCATTTACAATTTATTTGAAATTTTAAAAACAAGCAAGTGTATACTGTATTTCTAATTAAATGGGGTGACTACACTTGTAAAAATTCTTGACTATGACCAATTTCTATTCATAACCTTATGGTGAGCTGGAAATTGCTTAGTGCATAACAAGGACAATACCCTGGGGTATTACCCTATTCTTTGGACTAAAATAACTTCTCAGGTTTCTTTGTAGGCTTTTAGCCATCATTAATATTATTAGTATTGATTGTACCACTCTGACCAACAGATGGATACGGTCTTAGGACACATGGGGATCTACTTTGGTATCCTTTAAAACTTGGAAATATGATATACTGTGAAACATGAGATTTTCTATACTGCGATAACTGATGCAAACTGCAAGCTTTAGGGAAAAACTGCTACTCCCAGAAGTGAAATTAATTTCAGTCCCAAAAATGAAAGAATTAACTGATTTGTTGTAAAAAGACAAATTCACTGGTGAATAGAGTTACACTGATCACCTTGGTTACATCGCAATGAGATTATCTACATCAACATTATTTGAGATTGAATGCAAACGCAGAAAGGAATGCGCTGCCATGCTGAAACTGAACAAATTCTACATATTCCATCAGTAAGCATCTGCAATTTTCTCCTCAGACTTGACCTCTGTAGCTCCAACCCTGGACTTCTTCAAGATCATGTCCTACTGTTCCAACTCAGACATTGGGACACAGAATCAGCTGTGTCAAAAAGACAAATTAATCCAATTCCATTTATGAAACTGATTAGGGTAATGTGAATTGAGACACTCATAGCCTTCTACCAGATTATGATAGCCTGCACCCTCTTATTTGCTGTGGTCAGCTGGTATGGCAACATAATGTAGAGGGGAGAGGCCAACATACTGAAAAGCCTGGTGAGAAAAGCCAGCTAGTGGTGGGAATGAAGAAGAGTAGTATGGAGTCAGTGGGTGAGAGGAGGATAAAGGACTAAATCAAAGTAATCTTGGACAATCCCTCTCACCCCTTTCATGAGATCTGTGGCAATTTGGCAGCTTATTCAGTCATCGTTCCAGTGCTAGGAACTGTTAGGTTCCTTCACCAAAAATGTATCATATAATTTTCATTGTTAGTGTTGTGCAACAATAGGTTTGGTACGCTATGAATAATGATAAGTATTATTCCTATAGTAAAAGTATTGAAACCAATACATTGTCTTTAAATGCAAAAGTCCTGGGGTGTGCTGCCCTTGGGTGATGGTCCTGGCATGGCCTTGGGTCCTGGGTAGTATGTTGCTGGGGTTTGGGATCTGTGTATGCTCGGGTGTTGACCGGAGTTGTCTCGAGGGAGTGGTCATGTTTTTTTGATGGGTTCAGGTTAGGGCTGGAGGATAATTCAATAAAAATATATATCGATCGATAGACGTTTGGCGCGATAGGGAAAAATAGGGTCGACAAAAGTTCGATAGAGAGTTTTCCTTCCTTCCTTTCAGCCTATCATATTAATTGATGCAACAGTCACTACTTCCTCTCGACCAATCGTAATCGCGGACCCAGGCACGCCGTCACAAAGCGCCGCCCTCTCAAACCACAACACAGAGCATGTGAATATGTCGCAGCAAGTAGTGGCGGAGGAAACGGTCCCAAAACGGGGTTTTACTAGTTCGCCAGTCTGACAGAAATAAACCACAGTGATTTGTAAAACTTGCAAGGAACCGGTAAAAACAAAGTCTGGTAATGCAACCAACTTGTTTCATCACGTAAGCCGCTCAGCCGCTCACACCCGCAGCAGCGCGAGCTGTGTCAGCCCCGCGCTGCTGCGCGTCTTCGTGGGAATCTTCTGGAACTTCTTCCAAAACAAAGCAGGTATAGCAGCTAAACTGGGCTCCCTTCTTTGTGATAAAATGAAAAGGCGTCCAAGCGGCATAAGGATATCACGCATGCAGTAAAATGCTTCATAGTGATGGATATGCCGCTGTTGTCTGCAGCTGAAAAACCTGGCTTCAAACAATTACTCGCCACTCTTGATCCGCGATATAAAGTTCTGGGCTGCAAGTTTTTCTCTAACAGCGCTCCCTAAATTGTGCAACGAGTGCAGGGAATCAGTGCAAAATGAGCTGCAATCTGCGTCTTCCCACGCCACAAGTGGTACACAAGTGCCGCAGGCTAGGGGTGGGGTCTCGGTGTGATCCCAGGGGAGTTGGGGTGTTGGTTGCAGTTTGAAGTTGGGTTTTGGGCCACAGCACTTTTCTCTTGCCTTGGGCCCTGTAGTTTTTTGGTGGTTCTGCTGGTAGGGCCTCCCTCCCCAGGTGGGTTTTGGAGAACGGGAGTGCCTATTGGAGTCAGTAGGGGAGCTGGTTGGCTCAGTGCGGCTTTTGTGGCAGGGATGTGAATCAGAATCAGAAATACTTTAATAATCCCAGAGGGAAATTGCTGTTTCAGTACAACCGCCATCACAAACATTTCAGGGGGGAGACGATTTACTGAGGCCATGCTGCCAAAGACACCGGTGCCCACAGGGCGCTGCCATTACTCTGTGGAAAAAATAGAGGCCACAAAAAGGAAGGTGGGAGGGAAACAAACATACCTCAAACTGCATCCTATTATAGGATACAGTTTGAGATATCAAAAACCTCTTGCACAAAAAGCACAAATAAGACGAGACACATATAGCAGAAGGTAAACATTTGAGACTAGTCGCGTTCATCTGTTTTTGTGAGCATCAGTTATGTGTGTCTGTTTGTGTGAAAGTGTTTATATTTCCGTGAACACTCTCCAGAGGCCATTGTCCTTGATGTTATCAGCCGGCCAACAGTTCAGAAAGCATCCGCAGATGTCAGCGGGGGAGGGGGTAGCAGGGTAGAGTTTTGAGCTCGTTCCTAATAACAATCCAGGAGTGACTAATGATAGGGAAGGCATAGTCCAAATACTTTATTTGTTATGAGACAAGCTGCTCTGACTTTCCCGTCAGCTTTAAGTCTTTTGCTGGCTCCAAATGGCGAATCCAATATTCCAAATTGTTGGGCTTTTCTGTGTTTCACTTCCAGATTTTTTCCCATCTCCCCTTGAGTTCAACCACCGAAGCCAGTCTGCGTACCAGCACATCCAGCTTTTCGGCTCTGCTCCTCCACCTTCCAGATCTGTTCGTTCACCACCTTAGTGAGCGCGTCATATGCAGCCGGTAGCCTGATCAAGGCCAAATGTCTACCGACATCCGCTGTATTTGCTGATACATAAAAAATCCACCAAATCCAATAAGTAGAAATCCAAGTATCCTGAATCCAATCAGGTAAACGTTTCAGACGTCCAGGAATGAAAAAGTCAAAGGACACACCGTTTTTCATCCAAGAATATAGGGTGTATCCCATGAAATGAGTCAAATCGGGACCGGACGTGTCCCCCTTTCGTTGCCTACCCGTCGAAATTTTTTTATCAATAGCTTTGAGAGACCAGCTTACCAGATGCATGTTTTTCAGAGTTCAGGTGATATGAAGAAAGTGCTAAGAAAGACAAGACATAGCAGCAGAAGCAGGAGAGGGGGAGGGGGGGGGTGAAAGCTGGAGAGGAGAGAAAAAACACGACCGACCTCGAAGAGAGACAGAACAGAAGAGTCGTGTGTACCTAGACCGGCTGGTCTGGGCACCTCGACTTCATGGGGTGGGTTCTGGTTGACTGGCTCGTTCGAACTGCGTTGGCCCCATCTCTGGATGGATGGGTTTTGGGGTGATCAGGGCTGGGATCGGGGTAAGGTGCTGGGGTATGGACTGGGTGGTCCCAGGTTCGGGTGGTGCTCGGCCCTGGTCTCAACTTGTAGCTCGGGCTGTCCATTCTCCCCCATCCTGGTGATGGAGATCACCTCCCGGGTCTGGGGGCCACTCTAGGGTTTCAGTACCTGAACTGGGGAGTATAGGATGTGTGTGCGTCTATTGTTATGTATGGTTATGAGCGTTTACGTGAGTGGGCATTAAGGGTGGAAACATGTGAATGTGACTGCATGCCTGTGATCATGTGCTTGTCTCTTTGTCGGGTTGGGTTTTGGGCTGCCGCCTCTCCGGGGTCATCTCAGGTCTCCACTAAGGGTGCAGCCAATCTCCACACTGGTTGGCACCTTGACCCACTGGTGGTTCTCGGTGTCCAGTCCAGGGGTGGCTGCTCGGGTATGTGCTGGCTCACTCCTGGCGGTTGTTTCGTGGGGTCTGAGCTCCCTGGCTCTGTTGGGGCTGTGGTGTGCTCTTGGGCCCCGGGTGTCTAGGCCCACGGCTGATCTGTTGTGGCGTAGCTGGTTTTAGCTGGCTCGTCGCTGCAGCTCACAGGGGCTTCTGCACTGTGACTGCTGGGGGGTTTCCAGGGGCTCTCCTCTGCTATTCTACAGATTGGAAGATCCAGCTATCCCTGTGTTGGTCCTTCTTGGGCACATACGCTCTGGGGGGCATTTTGGGCATCTGGGGCTCTGGTCTAACCTGACTCTTGCCAGATGGATGCAGTTCCACCGAGATCCACACAGCTCCACTCATCCATCTGGACTCGCTGGCATTGGGATGGATTTCAATACCACATAAAATGGACGAGCCAATCAGGATTGCGGGATTTTCATAGATATGATGCATCAGAGAAGCAACTGTTTGGATTCAGACAGCGAGGAAGCGAGCGGTGACCAGACATCCCCGTTTTGGATGACTTGTACCCGGTAAAATCTGTCCCCGGAAATGTCCCCGATTTCAGTGTATCATGATGGAAGTACAAAAGTTTAACGCAGCAGGAGGTATTTATCTGATCCTGATGCTGTCCCGAACTAGAAGAGCTGAGCCGAACTATTTGAAGAGAACGGCTTTGAAGTCTTTTGTTAGTGGAAATTATGGTTTCAGTTTCGATGTTGGTTTTGATGTGTGTTGAAGTAGTAGTAGTCAGTAAAGATGACAGACAAGTGGTTTATCCAATCATATGCAAGAATCTTTGATAAGGCCTCTCCTTCTGAAATATATCTCCAATGGAGGAATCTCAGATGGATATGTAGAGCTCTGCGGAAATCCATCTGGCGAGAGTCAAGTTAGCTCTGGTCTCCCTGGTGTCTGTTTAATAATGATTCAAATCCTTTGCTGAAATCAATAAATCAGAAATCAATAACCTGTTGCGCAATAATTTTGTGTTAATTAGCCATCACAGTGACTGATTGAATGGAGTTACGCTGATGGTGGTGAGCATATTGCTGCCCTGGGGCACACTGACAGAAGCAGGGCTGTCATACAATTGCACCACTAGGCCGTCTGACCACTGGCAGCAGGCAAAAGGCACAGTTCCACTGACCCTACTCATTTTAGCTCGCCCAGCCTTCCCTAGTCGATTTATCTTTGCGCAGTTTGTGATTCCACCGGCTTAGTAATGTCTGGAAGAGGGAAATGCCTCCTGGGGGTAGCTTTAGGCATTGCCCATCCCCCCCCCCCCCACCCCCGCCTCACACCCTGTTTGCGAGATTGACATATAAAAAAAATCTGTGAGAAATGGTAAATTATTAAAAAAATGCGTCATTATAATTAAAACATAAAAGAAAAAAAAATCAGCTAATGTTTCTATAGCTGTGTATGCAAGATTGCCTTGGATACTTTTAAGGAGTAATTCACTGGGATAAATATCTGGATCACACATCTGATAACAAAATAACACATAGGTCCTCTGAACTGATGTCTGCTTTGAAACTGGGTACTTGAGAGTGACAGGCTACGTTCACACTGCAGGGAAATGGAACTCAAATCTAATCTTTTTATCCATAGGTGACCCATATCCGTCTTTTTCATGGCAGTGTGAACAGCCTAATTCCGGACTTTTCACCCCCACAAAAAAATCCGATTTGTGCCACTTCCATATGTGGTACTAATTTCGGATACGTATCCGTTTTTATTTTTTTTTTGTGTTCAAGCTTTTATTTTTTAGCAAAACTTAATTGAACACTTGTAGAAACAATTACATTTACCATTACTTCCATAAACAGTTTGCTGCTGCGTGATGTCTACTTCTGTTATCTACACATGCTTTATGGTCTTGAACTGTTCAGACAGAAGTATGATAGCGGTCGTATTTAATAGTAGTATGAATGGTCACCCCAAAAAATCTGACTTCATCAAAAAATTGGATTTGAGTATCTATCAAGACCTGCAGTGTGAACGTAGAGATGAGCCGTTTAGCCCGCAAGCTTGAAGTGGAGGATTTTCGAAGCCGGTGCAGCTGAGGCAGTGGAAGACAGGATTGTTCCAACTATATATTATCATATTTATTTCCCGTTTTGTAATCCAGGTGGGATCACCAACAGCTACAACATAATGTTGCTTATGTTGCAGATAAATCACTCAACAGACCTCTGAAAAAAAGATGTCCCCCTCGTTTCTGAGATGATGGTTAAGTCTTTGCATCTCTGTGTCCTCTCCACTCCTTCTTGCTTTGTGTTTCGCCGTCTGAAGAATGATCTGTTCACAGTCTGTAGCAGAGAGCCTCCCGCCCGTAATCAGCATCCCGATCAATGTTGTTTAATTCAATAAGATTTCAATTCAATTTTATTTCTATAGCGCCAATTCGTGATACATGTCATCTCAAGGCATCTCAAAGTCAAATTCAATCAAATTACACAGATTGGTCAAAAAGTTTCCAATCTAAGCAAACCCAGTATCAAGCATCACGTCTTGACAAGCAGCATTCACTCCTCATGAAAGAGTGTAGAGCCACAGGAACAGTTGTCTTCTTTGTCCATAGCTTTGCAGCAATCTCTCATACTGAGCATGCATGAAGCGACAGTGGAGAGGAAAACTCCCCTTTAACGGGACGGAAAAACCTCCAACAGAACCAGCATCAGTGTGAACAATTATCTGCCTCGAACAACTGGAGGTTAGAGAAGACAGAGCAGAGACACAAAAAAGAGACAAAAAAAGCACAGAAGCACACATTGATCCAGGAATCCTTTCTATGTTATATGGTTATAGCGGATGATCTGTCTTCCCTGGATGATGTCACAGCTAACAGAACGCCAAACCAGGTGTACCTACTATGATGAAATAAAAATGACAGAAAACAAAAAGGTAAAAGATGAAATAGCAACAAGCCGATTTAGTAGCGATTCATGTTGCGAGATACTTTATAACAACAAAAAGAAATGCAAGTACAGCATCTATTTGTTCTGTCAACCGCGTAATGCTTTCCTGTTTTTTCTTTCCAGAGGTCTGCCCTGCAGTTCAAGCGTTTCTAAATCACACAAGAACAAACAGGTGCCACGTCCCCGCAGTGCTTAAGACTTTTACACTAGTGACCTGCGTGTGAAAGACCTTTGTAACGCACCCGAGCCAGGCTCTAGTTCTGGAAGCTGCAATAGCGGATACAGGCGGGGGCGCGCGCACCCCCTTTTGGAGACCAAAATAATTTTTTTAGAGTGGGCGGACATTGGGCGGAAGCTGTACTTTTGTTTTGTTTTTTACCTCGGAGTGACCATCGCTCTGTTAGTAGTATCTTTGATGTGTCAAACAATTCAACGACTGAAGACAACATGCTAGCCAATTACAGCTGGAGAGGGGCGGGTCGCTTGGTCATACAAAATAGCCTTCAGAGAAGTCGGCGCAGCTCGGCTGTGGTCACCGTCGGTGTCAGTAGAGCGGGATAGATATTCGGTCTGATTACCAAATAATTACAAGAAGAGACAAAGAAGCAAGCGAGAGCGAGCTGGAAGCAGCACTATTAATTTATGTTTGCCCCCCTGTAATTTGTTTCTGCAGCCAGGTCTGTCCGAGCATGAATTTGAATTGCTCACAGCTCAGATCTTGCGTTATTACATCGTGACGCGATTAAAACTATTTCCAAGCAACTTGCATATGATAAACGATGAGAGTGAGAAAAATATCTTTACATGATATAAAGATGATCTACCATCAGGATCAACATTCAAGCAGGAAATGAAGTTGTGGCACACAAAGTGGTCATCATCAGTGGAAAAATCCAGCTCTCTCCCTGAAATTCTACAGATAACAAATATGAAGTGCTACCCAAACATTTCTATGATTCTTCACCTTCTGTCAGTTACCTGTTACGAGTGCTTCTGTGGAACGTGCTGCCTTAAAGCAGTGAAAACTTTGCTGAGGTCAACTATGGGACAGCAAAGGTTTGTGGCTTTGCTACTTAACAAAATCATATATATATTTGCCCAGAAGCATCCCAGAAGGTTGACATTCATAAACCCATTATCATTGTCATCATAAAGTTGAAGGTGTTGTAGAAGAGAACAATATTCTTTGTCAAGTCTTACAGTTCTATTATAGGCTTATGGCTTAACTTCACCATACTTGTTCATTGGTTTAACTTACTTTAAAGTTTTTTTTCTCTCAACATAGTTTATCTTGTTAAAATATATTCAAAACTCCTTTATCACTTGAACCATAACAAACTGTTCTAAGTCCTTGGGTCTTTTTAAGTCATTTTTTTCTTAATATTGTGGAGGAACCAAGCAGTACATAGTGGAGGACACAGGTGTTGGATTAAAAAAAGTGGGTTTTATTTACCCAAAGCACAAAAATATTTAACAAAGTCAGGAATTAAACTGGCATGCCATTAAAGAGGTCAACAGAAAAATACTGAACACAGACAGACAGACACAAACCAAACTGACCTAATGAAATAACACACAAGGGCCCTTAAATACTAGTTTAGCTAAACCATAGACACATACAATAGGGGAAAACAAAATGGCTGCCACATAACTACCAACTCAAACAATGAAATAAACCTAAACATCCCTTAAGACTCCCCCACTTGGCAAGAGGCACTTGGTTCAGTCCAATGAGGCCATCAGCTGCACTTCGGTGATCAGCCACGCCTTTTCCCATCCGGAAGGGGAAGCCAAACACCAAAGTAACTCAGACAAAGAAAAGAATATTAGTACAACATGAACTGAATTGACCTTGCTCTGTTAATATGTGTGCACTCCATATAAACAGTGTAAGGTGATAAAGGAATAAACTAAGAAATATAATTAAGGAATATTTAAAGTAATAACTAAAGTGAATTAAAGAGAAAGCAAATTGTTGTAGGGTGTGCTCTTACCCTGTGTGGCTTGCCATCACAATATAGTTTATCTGGATGAAATAAATTGTTTAAATACATGTATATTAAAAAATCATTTATCATTTGAAACATACCAAACCATTCTTAAGTCCTTGGGTGTTTTTATTTCATTTTACTAAATAAATATAATTTCTGTAAATAAAGAAAATCTTTGTTTGATTAATTGTTGATAAGGATCATTTTTACTTCAAACTACTTTTTAACCTTGTGCATGCTGAAAAAACAAAGAAATTTTATCTTAAAAATCATTTTTCAATTACAATAATGTAATCATGCTAATTCCACTTATGTTCATCCATTAAAATGATTATCAATTAAAAAACCCTTAGATGAATAATTAGGGTAGTGTGAAAGAGTAAAGATGACATTCTTTGGTCGTTTAGCCTCACATTGTCTTGACATAACTCTTAGGTGCGCACCCCCCTTTGAAAAATCCTAGATCCGTCCCTGAGTTGTTTCGAGGATAAACACAACAGTTTTAAAGTTTTTTAACTTTCCACTCTGTTCTCAGGTGCTTTTAAAGAGCTCAATGTGTTTCTGCATCAATTTTTTTTTTCTTTTTTTTTTTGCATCAATTTTCTCCTCAGTGACCCTAAGAGCGTTGGCTTCAGATGGGACACCCAAGATGGCCAGGTATTGTAGTAGAGGCCTAACTAAAGTGCAATCCATCTCTTGGATACTGGACACAGCTTACTCTATTTTTACGAAGAAAACACGAATCACCAACTACATAAATTTGCTGGAGCATAATGTGATCCATTATGGGTCTTTCTGCATGGAGTTTGCATGTTCTCCCTGTGCATGCGCGGGTTCTCTCTGGGTACTCTGGCTTCCTCGCACAGTCCAAAACAACATGACTGTTAGGTTAATTGGCCTCTCTAAATTCTCCTTAGGTGTAAGTGTGTCCTGCGATAGACTGGCAACCTGTCCAGGGTGTACCCCGCCTCTCGCCCATTGAGAGATAGGCACCAGCACCCCTCGTGACCCCAACAAGGATAGACATGTTAGAAAATGGATGGATGGATGAATAATGTGATCACATAATAAATACCCCTTTAAGATCTGTCCTTGCCCCCTCATATCTGTGTGCCTAGATTAGGCGGTTTTCTGCCCAATTGGGCGGTTTTCATTTTTATTTAGCGGGTATAATTTGCTTTGGGGGGGTAGACATAATTTGGGCTGATTTGGAGTCAATTCAGCGGTTTTTGAATTAACCTATAAACGTCATCATTTCATCATTAGTCATTGGTTCATAGCAGTTATTGTGGCAATTTGACTCAACCATGTACTGACCATGTGACACGCATTTCCTTGAGCGCACATGCAAACATGGCATTCCTCACACAAAATAACATAACAAAGCCCATCTGGCCTGCGGATGATCCATTCACAGCACTGTCCCATCCAGAGCTCAGTCTAGACCCCGCCTTCTGCGGAGCTGTTTCAGCTTCTTTCACAGCTTCTAGCCATCAGTAATTCCTGCTGTAGTTTGTGTTAACAGAACAGCAGGAAGAGCAATCAAATGTTTAATTTTGGTCTAAACATTATTCCGTGATTACAGTATTTCTACATTTTGGGTCTGTTTCATTTGGGTCTACATAGAAACAAAATGTTTTACAAGAATAAAGCAGACAGCTGGAATGTACTCAGGAAGGTGCCGTTTTTGTTGTAGAAAGAATTTCTGGAGATGAGCAACAATCAGAGCAAATTGTATGTTTGTCAGAAATCTGGAAACGACCACAGAGCTGTTTACTTGTTTAGAAGGTGCAATATTGATTGTAAATGTTGTGAATAGAGTTTAAATAGATGTGATTCTCCTCATATTATGCAGTATGTTAAAGCAATAACAGGAGAAAATTTGTGTCTTTTTTCTGTTTTTACCCACTACCTGAACAATAAAGTGTTGACGCTCCTCTCTCACTTTTTAACCAAAGTAAAACATCTCTACTTCCACTACCAAGTGACAACTTTGCCATTATAGCGAAACCGAGCTAATGTTCTTATTTAAATTCTTATTATTTGATTGGGCGGGGTTTTGTGTGTTCTGGTGGTTTTTAACAGATTTTTGGATTGGAAAACCTTGACCCTATCCGGCAACACTGACAGGAAGTCTAGTCTCTGCTGGTTCTTTTCCTGAACAGTGTCTATGTGTGAAGACCATCTCAGGTCCCGAGAAAGCCTGGTTCCCAGGAACCTGAAGGGGTCCACAGCAAACAGTGTTGTTCAGGATGGTGAGGGGAGGCACTGTGGGTGGTGTGTGTGTGTATGTGTGTGTGTGTGTGTGTGTGTGTGTGTGTGTGTGTGTGTGTGTGTGTGTGTGTGTGTGTGTGTGTGTGTAGGGGGGGTTCAGCAGATGTCCACCATCATCTCCACTATCTTGTGCAGTGTGTGGCACAATGTGTTCGCAAACACAAAAGCCCCATTTGAAATCTGGCGCTATCAAGAGCAGCCAAGGGACTTTAAAACACATAAAGTGCACTTGTTTAAATGTCCTCTTAGTGATTTAATTAATATTGAGCCTAACCAGTGGCGGTTCTATACCAAATTTAGCAGGGGGGAGGGTGGGGCCAGTGTTTTTTCATGGGGGCACAGAACAAAAGATTGGGGAGGAAAAACACTAAACAGGCCCTGTAGCGTCTCTGCATTTGGGGTCAGGCCCCACCAGATGTCGCTCTGAAGCTCGATGTTCACAATAGTCAAAGGTACAGGATTATTCTTTATAGAGGAATATTGTAAAAAAGACAAGATTCCCTTACCAATAAAATTATGTTATAAACGTTTGTTTCTATATATGTAAGTCTGCCAGACTACTGGCAAGCTCTGTAGGCTAAATCCTCTTAGGGCGCCTTGACATTGGGGCCGGCCCACCAACGTTTGTTTAAACAATGAACATCTGAAATCACAGTGCACATGCTCAACACGCTCTCTGTAGACAGCCGTGGGGCACAAATCATGTGGCCCCAGGCTCGGATCGTCCAATCAAAATACTTAAATTGCACAAGTTACGTTTACATTCTGCCGGATAGTGTGTCACTATCTAGGAAAGGCAAGGCAAGGCAAATTTATTTGTATAGCACAGTTCAGTACAAGTGCAATGCAAAGTGCTTTACATGATTAAAACATTGGAAAATTAAAAACAGAATAAAATCAAGTAAGAAACAGTTGGAATAAAATGTAGGAACATTTAAACAAAATAAAACAGAAAAAATGTAAACTAAAAGAAAATATTAATCTAGTGTTGTTGTTCTTGCTTGCTCATTAAAGGATTGATGTGAATCTTGTCTGTTCAATAAATGAACATTGTGAGTGAGCTTTTATTTAAAATTTTATGTTAAAAATTTTATTACATTTATCTTAAATAAAATGGATTTTCTAGTGTGTTGGTTTATGCTAATTTATCTGTTAAATTTAACATTGATCAAAGTTAGGTTGCATGTATCACAAAAAAATTGTTGCTGCTAATAGGTGTTGAGTTTTTGTGTCCCACTTAACTTATCATGCTATCCTTCGTTTAACATATTTAGTTTAACATATTTAGTGAACCAAAGAGCAAATTGTGGCTCTGGAACTGCAGGTTGCAGATACCCTGATCCTATATCAATATGGCTGGAGCTAAACAGCTGAAACAGCTAAATTTTTAAATTATGGTTAGAGTAAAACTGTAAAGGTAAAAAATACTATTGGTCCAAGTGACCAATCAGTTACGGTACCTTTGTCAGTATATATCAAAAAGGGGTGATACAAGCACAAGCCTTCAAAATGGAATCACTTTACACAAAATAAACACAAAGAATTGTTCTTTATTAAATGTGTGACTTTATTAACAAAACAGTTCAACTTTACAGTTAACATGAATGAGCCAATAAACTCTCCAACTACAGCAACTACTCACTGAACTACTGAAAGGGTAAAAATAATACTGAGGGTTAAATGCTAAATTGATCAGTTGATAATAATGAAAAGACAGTAATATTGAATTGTGAAATTAAACAACTATGGACAATTAGGCAAAGGTATTGAACTCACAGTGATCTTGGGGAAAAATCAATAATAATTAAAAAATTTGACTAATCTTAACTCAACTGCACGCTTCTTTAATTATTTGAGTAACCTATTTTTATAACTAATAACCGTAAATATTTTTTTCTTATGTTGTAAATTTGCCCTTACTGTACAGAGTCTTATTCTTATTTTTTGTTTTTGTCTTGTTTACCCTTTTGTGTGTCTGCATGCTTCTAATTGCCTTACAGTTTTTTGCTGGTACATCTTTATTTCACAACAATTAAGATTTTTTTCTACTCTATTCTATCTTAAACACAGATGCATATCACATGTTCATCTCTGTTCACCTGTCACTTGGAAATCAAGCCATTAATCATGGCAGATTTGTTTTAGTGTATCTTCAGAAATGTACATTGCTTACAGCCTCTTGTAAGTTATTATTTAGATTACATGAATTCAAACTGTAATACATTAAACTGCAGTTAAAGGTTGCAAAGTTAAATCCACAATAAAAAGTTTGAACTGCTTTTTTTCTCAGTTAAATTGCAATGGCTAAGTTAATTGTGTTTAGCTGTTTTCAAATAATTAATTTTACAGTTTATTGTCATGAATTTAGAGAAATGAAGTATTATTGTAATTTTCCAAGTGCCTCTTCATGTTTATAGGTACATAACTGTCGATTCTCTTTCATCAATTTCAGTATTGTGTAACATTACCAAACCATTATATCTGCATGCAGTGCATAACTGGAGAGGTCCCTTTCTTCTTTCTATTAAGACGACTCCACCCACAGCTCTACTCCCATGGGAGCTGAGGAGTGGGAGGAGGAGGAGCGAAGACAGCACCTGCTACCCCGCTTCTGCCTTACTTCTAGAAGCCAAGGCCTACAACAAAAGGATCCTCACTTTGTCCTCACAGCCTTTGGGACTGGTTGGGGGATTTCTAGCCGTTTCCTCTCATTTCTAAATCGTGTCTTAATCAATATTATAATGTTTTTGTTGAAGATTAGATTGCATTCATCCCGATAAGGGGGTATTAAATTGTCACAACAGCAGAGGTCAACATCTAATTTAAAGGAGATTATTGTTTTTTTTTGTTTTTCATAAAATGGTGGGAATTGTGAAAGCAGAAACAAGCAACAACAAAAACA